>OY726518.1:56645337-56693820 GCA_963383655.1 Bathymodiolus septemdierum
TGCATGTTTTATACAACGTAGATGAAAGTACATTAAAAAATTAAATTTATGTTACAATAAATTATATTTACAACAAATTTTAGATATAAATTGATACTACAATGCAGGGGCGGATCCAGGATTTCAAGTTAGGGGGGGGGGGGCGCACTTAAAAAAACTGCACCGAGCGGAGGGAGGCGCGAAATTTGTGGGGTATTTCGTGTGAAAAATTACGATTTTACGCCAAAAAATGATATTTTTTCCAATTTTAGGGGGGGGGCGGGGGGGGGGGGCGGGGGGGGGGGGGGGGGGGGGCGCCGGCTGCGCCCCTCCTTGGATCCGCCCCTGCAATGTATTTAAGAAATTTACATACATTAAAAATTGTAGAAATAGCTAAGGTTTATCTCCCCGTGGCATGATTACCTCCCTGGACAATGTTTATCTCCCTGCGACAAGTTTGCACCATGTACATGTATCTCTATGGGGCATGTTTATCTCCCTGTGGTATGATCAACTCCCTGGGACATGATTGTCTCCTTGTGACAGGTTTATCTGTTTGGTATGATTATATCACTGGGACATGTTTATCTCCCTTTGACAGATTTATCTCTATGGGGCATGTTTATCTCCCTGCGACAGGTTTATCTCCCCGTGTTATGTTTATCTCCCTGTGACAGGTTTACCTCTATGGGGCATGTTTATCTCCCTGTGACAGGTTTATCTCCCCGTGTTATGTTTATCTTCATGTGACAGGTTTATCTCTATGGGCATTTTTATCTCCCTGTGACAGGTTTATCTCTATGGGGCATGTTTATCTCCCTGTGACAGGTTTATATCTATGGGGCATGTTTATCTCCCTGTGACAGGTTTATCTCTATGGGGCATGTTTATCTCCCTGTCACAGGTTTATCTCCCCGTGGTATCTTCATCTCCCTGTGACAGGTTTATCTCCATGGGACATGTTTATCTCCTTGTGATAGGTTTATCTCTATGGAGCATGCTTATCTCCCTGTGACAGATTTATCTCTATGGGGCATGTGTATCTCCCTGTGACAGGTTTATCTCTATGGGGCATGTTTATCTCCCTGTGACAAGTTCATCTCTATTGGATTTGTTTATCTCTATGTGGTATGTTTATCTCCTTGTGACATGTTGATCTCCATGGGACAGGATTATCTCCCTGTGACATGTTTATCTCCATGTGACAAGTTTATCTCTATGGGACATGTTTATCTGCATGGGACAGGATTATCTCCTTGTGACATGTTTATCTCCATGTGACAGGTTTATCTCTATGGGGCATGTTTATCTCCCTGTGACAAGTTTATCTCTATTGGATATGTTTATCTCAATGGGGTATGTTTATCTCAATGGGGTATGTTTATCTCCTTGTGACAGGTTTATCTCCCCGTGGTATGTTTATCTCCCTGTGACATGTTTATCTCTATGGGGCATGTTTATATCTCTGGGACAGGATTATCTCCGTGTGACATGTTTATCTCCACGGGACAGGATTATTTCCTTGTGACATGTTTATCTACTTGGAACAGGATTATCTCCTTGGGACATGTTTATCTCCATGGGAGAGGATTATCTCCCTGGGACATGCTTACCCCCCTGGGGAATAGATAGCTTTAGCTCGATTTCAATAGTCTATTACATTATTATCAAACGACAATCCTAAGTGAATATTCGAATTGTATGGAGAAGGGACTATTACTGTGGGTCTTTATCAAATAATGCATACCTTCTGTATGGAGAAGGGACCATCAATGTGTGCCTTTTTAAAACCATGCATACCTATTGCATGGCGATGGGGACCGTCAACGTGGGTCTTTTTAGAGCCATGCATGCCTTTATAAGCATTGATCAAATGTATTTTTAAGCCAAACGGGTGTATATAGTTTCTCACCTTCTTGGGCTACTGCCAATATTGGAAGAACAAAGATGACGCCCCACAATGAGACATTGTCCATTGTGATCTTTGTATGTTACATTCCTCCTTATTTTATTTTCATGGCTGTAAAATAAGAATTCAAAACATGTTACAATTATAAATCTAAATCGCCATTACATTTCATGCAGTTCATTGTAAACATCACGTTTCATGTTTATCAGGTACTGACCCATAGAGCGACTTCCTAATACCTAGTTGAAATTTGCAAAATTATTTTTTGTCTTAATTTCTTGATATCTAATTGATCTCTGTATATTTCATTTAAAGTCCTTGATAATAACAAGAGATCTATTTCAATATCTGTGTAATTGAATACCTGTAGGAATATATCTATAATATGTATTGATATATTAAGTAATTCATGCAAACCATTGTTTACATAAGTAATTGACTAAATACTTATCAATTTACTATTCTGATCACATAACGGTATATCAGCATTAAGTGAATGTATTGATTGTAAGGTCAATGTGAATGAATAAGATGAAAAGAAATAAAATCGACCATAATAGATATTTACACATCCAATATTTAAAAAAAAGAGTAAATTATTACAATAATGTTGCTATGTTTACTCTATAAATAAAATGGGGGAGTGTAATACATTAAGAACATAATTAATCATCAAATAATCTTCTTTTTTTAGATACAGCATACGAAAATATTTATTTTTATGAAAATACGCATAAATACACCGTGAAATGTATGGATTCTTCAATTTCTTGTGCAACGTATTCCAATTGTTTTGTCATATTTAAAATTATCGACCACGAAATTAATATGATTAAACTCAACTAGCTGACTGTTATACTATACGTTAAATAATCTAATAATTTACGAGTTACTAAAACATCTGCCTGGTAATTTTCTACAGTTTAATGCCTTTTTTCCTCTTTTTTGATATAATTGAATATTAGAATATGTTGATGAGTCAGAAATTTGACATGCCAAACGATTTCCAAACCAATACATGCAATGAACTTATTAAGATGTAAAATTACCACAATTCCAGAATCCCTCAAATTCACGATTAAGTTTTACCTAACAATATATCATTCATTTTTTCTCTAGAATATAGGTTATAAAAAAGAAAGGAAGTGAACTTACTGTTATTCTACATCTTTGATCAGCTGCTGTACCGTAAGATGATAGGTGGCGCTACACTCATGCAGATCAATACACAGAAGGTAAACATTACAGGATATATTGATTACGTAGTAACAGTGTTATCAAGTATTAGCATATCTCTGAATGTAGCTTCCATCTTTTTTAGCTTATCGTATACACATGCTTTGTTACGTGACTCTTTTCAAGTTCATATAATTGTTACATCACAAAAGACAGTACTTTTTTAAACATTTTATCCAGATCTCAAAATATAATGGTTATGGTTCATATTGGTTTTATTTTATTTTAAGTAATTCCAGGTGTAAGAATTTAGATATAAAATAAATATATGTGAGGGGCGTACTTAATAAAAAAGAAACAGCAATAAAAAAAAATAGACTTTATTTAACAGCAATATTCTTAGTACGTTCAACAGCATTCTGTATCGTTTAAATGAATTGGGTGAAAAAGGAATAAATTTATATGCCAGATTATAACCCCCCCACCCCCTTCCTTTCCCATATGAATTTAATAAATAACATAGATTAATCTCGGTAGGAACATGCCGATATCCGTCAATTAATAAAACGGGCCGCAGTATTGCCACTTTTTCCGACCAACGTTTTCTGCGTTTTGGGCTAGTTCGTAATGATACTATGCCGACTCCACCATAGACCACACACGTTTTACTGAATATTGGACTGGAGGCATTGAAACGACAAATGTGAATCTTCGTCAACAAGCTCACAGCATGTCACTCCAAGATCTAGAGTCTTCTTCAACGGTTGCATCTCAACGTCGTCGGGATGACTAAACTTCTACAACGAGAACAAGTCTTCAAATTAAAAAAAATGTGGTTATTATATAAAATGTGCAATTTATCTATGTTATCCTTAGAATACAAAGTCAAAGTATTTATCTAACATTATGTACGTTTTCCTTTGAAATTAAAGAAAGTAGCCTGTCTGATACAAGGTGTCTGATAGAAGATGTTGTTATCACCACACTGTGATGATAAAAGAATGGCGCGACGTTGCACAAGATCTTCTCGTCCGAACTACTTTGCCTTGACGTCATATCATTGGAATGCGGAGAAAACACACCAATGTAAGTAACGTAAACAATTGTTCAATGGTCATTCATTCATATTATGTATCACGAACTCAAGGTAATATTATCATTTCCAAGGACATAGTTTCAACATTACCGGCAACTGTACGGTCCACATTTCTTTAAAAAAAAAAGCGTTATCTGATGATTGTACAGCGATACTAAAAGTGATCGAACAGTAACTTGACACTGGTGAATAAACGGCAACAATTAACGTGTCGTGATGCACAAAATGTAGTCTCCCTCAGAATATTGTACAAATTTGTTAATTTTAATTCGACCCTTGTTATTTGTTTAAAATTTGTTTTTATTGAAATGTTAGATACATTTATTACATACATAGTGTGTTGGTACAATACTCTGTATCATGTCTCGACTGTAGGGTGAACTAACCGCATCACTACTCGGCGCTATCGCAATTCGTAGTGATCCTGGTTCACACAGCATGCTCGACCTGATACAAAGCTTTGTACCAGCGCAGTATGTGTGTAATGGTTATACATGTATATCATAAATCTATAAAAAAAAAATGATTAATGTATGAAATATTTTCAATGTCTGCAATATCTTCAAGACGTTATTTCCAAGTCGGACACAGTAAGCCAAGTTCGTACACAGATTTATTGGCCTTTATCCTCCTTCAACTTCTGTCAATGTCGTAGCCGAATAATCCAGTTGTTATAGGTCTGTACTACCTTCCTCCGTTCGCTCTAGAGAAAACTGACCGACAGAGTGTGATGAATGATTCGAGTTATCAATGTAGTTCAAATGTTCCAGCAATAATATCACAATGATTTATTCGAAACAGATATGACATTTATGTACGTTAATATAGTATATACTCTTACTAGTGAGCTGCAAGTAACTGGTTAGCTCTAATTGTCTGCTTAACCACAAAAAAGGGGAGAAAGACCACAAGAGTTACGGTTCCGCGTGCAATACAGTTATCTGTGAAAGAAATAACATATTCGTATTTGTTTCTGAGGAATATGGCAACTTTTGATTTTGATTGATTGATTTTTGGTGTTTAACGCCACTTTCAGCTATATCATGGCGACCAGTTTTAGTGGTAGAAGAAGCCGGAGTACCCGGAGAGAACCACCGACCATGGGCAAGCAACTGGTAAACTTTATCACTTGCGGCTGCGAGTCGAGTGCACCCTTTTTGCAATATACAAAGCCGGGTGCAAACCCACCCCATATTGGTGATAGGCTTGTATAAGTTGTTAGGTAATTCAACTACCTAATTCATTGAGCCACCCGGACCCTTCAACTCTTGAAAGACGTTGTACATGACACCTGAGACTAATGTTTCATTATTCATAGAGGACACAAAGAAGAAAAATGTAACCATTTGGTATGGTTAACATGAATATATCTACGTTTTTATGAATATATCGTGTTATATTACGGATTTAGTTTGTTACACAAATTTTAATTGGTCGTTCAACACACCGGGTATCTCGATCCGTCGTCCACGGAGGGGTCCGTCATCCACGGAGTAATCGGCAGTAAACAACTGTTGAGGTAGGTATGTTAAGTCTGATTTTATGAATATTTGGAGGTGAATCCTGTATTATCAAGTTAGCTGTAGAAATGTACGTTGTATAAGCTTCACGTGGGTGCAAGCTAACTTCAAATTGATAGACAATTAATGAAAATATCAATCCTTGAACTTGAAAATTTACTGAAAAGTAACGAGTTTTAGTTTTCAAGAGTTGATTTTATAGAAATGATAGTCATTTTCCCTATTTTATTGCAATCAATTTCAACATCAATGTATCTCACATCATTCATATTAAGGCCAGTACATTACTCTTTCTCATCTACGTAAACTTGGCGATTTTTAAAGGATGGGTAGAAAAAAATAGGATCCATAATACACGGAACATGATCCTGTTCAACACGGACCGTGTTCTTGCAAATGATCAGTAAACCACGGAGCACATAACTGAAATACAATTCTTTTTTTCATGTCACTCGAGTATGATTGGGTAATTGGAGTTACACATGTAATTTCATCCGTCCGTCCGCTCATGCGTCGGTCAGTATGAACGTCCATGCATCGTCACACATATTAGGATTGTGACATTCCCGGCTTATGATATATATTCCCTTCGCCTTCGGCTGCGCCTCAGGGAATAGATCCTATGAAAATAAAAGACGCAAAATATTTAATATTTTTAATATTTTTACATATGAATTATGTAAGTGGTAAAATAAAACAAAAAGGAAAATAAAAACAAACAAACAAAACAAAAAAAAAACAATAAACAAAAATCCATGCCATGGATGACTTTTTTTTTATGCGACAGTTGGGTTCTGTATTTAAAAAAATGGTTAAATCCGTAATATATCTGTTATTCAGCTATCAGACAGGGTATATAATGTGACATTCCCCGCTTTGGGTATATCATAAGCCGGGAATGTCACATTATATACCCTGTCTGATAGCTGAATACATATAATATATAGTGTTGATCAAATAGATAAAAAATGAAATTCGTCATCAAACTAAAATCATATTTTAGTCTATATTTATGATGTGTGGTATCAATCTTGGTTCGGATTACTCATAATTTGCTATGTTGTTATAGCGAGTAATATTACATGATATTATTCTTGGAATGTCTACATATTTTTTTCTATATTTTATTGCTATACCAATTCAATACAAACGTATATAATATATTCCAAGATATAAAATACTTTGATGTATAAAACTCAGTGTTAATGTTATATTTCTCATTTTGCAAATTAAAATTTTCAAAGTGAATTTACCAGTAGCCACAAGTCCCAACAACACAGACCAGAAAGTTGCTTACGACATTAACATTATTTTTTTTAGAAAGGGATTAGACTGATGCCATCTTATTGTCATTTCTTTGTAATTCCTGGACTTGCTCAAAGTTCTGATGTTTGCACTGAAATATTATATTGCAATTTTCATTGAACTGCTTACAGTAATGCATTTTAAGTTGAAGTCATCACTTCGAAAGTTTTACGGTAATTTTTTTTTTTTTTATTATATATTCTGGAAATGTTTTCTTGTGCCAAGTATATGATAAAAAGATCATAACATTATACATGGTATTTTTTCATACCAGATCCCTCATCAGCCCTCGAGCAATTCGGCTGTCTGGCTGATATATCAGAACTTAGGGCTGTTAAGGGATCTGATATGAAAAGGGCCATGTGGTAATCACTATCATTATTTTATTTAAGTCTCTCTTTACTCTTCTTTAGGGAACGACCATTTAACTTGAAGGGGGGTTATGTTTTTTTTCTAAAAAAATATTCTGATTCCCAATGTTGCTGAAAAAATTACTCTGATTTTGGTAGAGGAAAAAAAAATAAACTGATTCAGAGTTTTTGTCATATAACCTAATGTTAATTTATGGAAAAAAATTTCGCGCTTTGCGCGAGAAAAAAAAAAAATTCTGAACGAAGCAAAAAACCATAACCCCCCCTTTCAAGTTAAATGGTCGGTCCCTTAGGTACACGTAATCGCTCATTTTGTCCCTTGTGGACCCTGTTTGGAAAGTAAGAATTTGTATTTCATGTTTTAATAAATTATAACAACAAATATTTGGTTGTCGTTTCAGGTATTTTGTAATCAACCACAATGTATCTGTTGATTTTGATCAATCATTGTTTAATTTATATTAATGACGGAGTAAGGATTAACAAAGCTATGTGTACGGATTAGGATCGTCTGTAATAATAACACGTACAGTACTAATTTACACTTAGTGTTATGTGTATTGACTTTTGACTATACATTATAAATAAAATATATACAATGAAGTCGATCGCTGACATTAAAAATCAATATTCTA
Source organism: Bathymodiolus septemdierum (assembly GCA_963383655.1). NCBI lineage: Eukaryota > Metazoa > Mollusca > Bivalvia > Mytilida > Modiolidae > Bathymodiolus > Bathymodiolus septemdierum. The sequence goes on from OY726518.1 coordinate 56,653,329, forward strand.
CCTGAGTTAAATGGCCGTCAGGTGTCGCTCAGAATTGTAAAGAAACCATAGACGCCTGGGACGTTGCCAAACAAAATGTGGATTTTCTCGTTAGATAATTGATCAAAAACAGAAATGTCGTAAGCACTCCTCACACCGGTCATTTGAGGGAGGGGTAGGACGTATCATGTCGGATGTCCAGCCCCTTATTGGACTGCTGGAGGTTTTGTTACATCTGTCAGTACCGAAGCCTCGAGTGAAGCCAGGAGGATACAATGACGATATATTCTTGGATCTAACCGAAGAAGAAAAGGAAGATTTTGAATGTTCTATATGGTACGTGCATTACAAACACAAAATCTTAATTTTTTTAAACTATATTTTTGATCAATAATTTTATGTGTGTTCTTGACCAGTGTTGTGTGTTTCTGTTGTTTGTTGTTGTATCACAGATGCCGATATATGGAACAGTAATGACAATCTTGTATAATTAATAAAATAAACAAACAAACACTGAATATTGGTCCACAAAAAAAAATATTATTGAGACATGCAAATGTTATTTATACCCATGTTCTTAAGATCGTTACTGGTACTCCCTCCCCCTCAAAGCCAGACATCCTCACGATAAAGGGGTGACATTTCAAAAGACAAAGGGAGGAGAGCATATAACGAGAATGTGTTTCCTTTATAAACACAGTAGGTTGTGCTAAGGGAAGTGCCGTTCTGACCTCGAGTCATTCCATATAAATATATGTACATGTTAAAATAAATATATATTTAATATAAAAAGTATGAATAAAAAATTGAGAACAGGATTCACCCTCTAGTTCATAATAAACTTTATGAGAAATGTATAAAAACAAAACAATAATAACAACCAAAATAATAGCTAAAGCAAGTAAATAAACAAAAAATAAAACCAAATTTTCATGATATGATCTTCCCTTACAAGAAAATGCTTTATGATCTCCAGTAGTAACTGATTCTTGAGGTAATTGCACTTTATTTAATATGTTCATCATCATATTATGTCTCCAAATGTATTACAAACCCAAGGATTCACTTGTAGCTCAATCAAATTAGAAAACCAGATTTGCTGGACAATGATTGGCTCTAGTAAAACCAAAGACTATACAATTGGTATATGTTGTTGCTCTGCTAAGCACACAGCATTCAGGAGAAAGACTGGTTAGCTCGGCATCGGGATAGTGTCCAGTGGGGCGACATGTCTATCCGCTGACTATTGTTTCAGTTAGCTAGCACTATACAAATCCTGCGTGTTGGTCTAGTACAAAGCGAACCTCATCATCATTTCATTGAAAATTTACTTTTTCTCTCCATGATATAGCTGAAGAATCGCTACAAATAATATATCGATAAATATTTATATATAAAATGAAAAGCAACAGATACCACACTGTCAGAACAGTTAAAAAAACCAATCGAAAAAAACCACATATACAAAATATACATGACGCATGACTTTCCTTGTTTGGTACAGATATTCAAAATAAAGTGGTGGAGGTAAACTAGTTTTATTCCTGGTTTGGTACAGATATTCAATATAAAGTGGTGGAACTAAACTAGTTTTATTCCTGGTTTGGTACAGATATTCAATATAAAGTGGTGGAGGTAAACCAGTTTTATTCCTGGTTTGGTACAGATATTCAATATAAAGTGGTGGAAATAAACTAGTTTTATTCCTGGTTTGGTACCGATATTCAATATAAAGTGGTGGAGGTAAACCAGTTTTATTCCTGGTTTGGTACAGATATTCAATATAAAGTGGTGGAGGTAAACCAGTTTTATTCCTGGTTTGGTACAGATATTCAATATAAAGTGGTGGAAATAAACTAGTTTTATTCCTGGTTTGGTACAGATATTCAATATAAAGTGGTGGAGGTAAACCAGTTTTATTCCTGGTTTGGTACAGATATTCAATATAAAGTGGTGGAGGTAAAGTAGTTTTATGAGCCGAACCCTCTTAGTGAATAGATGGAGTTATATACAAGTGTTTTCTACGTGTGATTAAATTACACAAAATGTATTTAAATTATGGGAAATTGATATAAATTACCTGAAAATAAGGGGGCCGTCGTGGCCGTGATCGTATGGTAGTTGGATTTACAACTAGTCTACCTATGCAATCGGTGCCTATCGCCACTGATGTGAGTTCGAATCCCGCTCAGGGCGAGGTGTACAACATTATGTGATAAAGTTTGTCAGTGACTTACTTAAACACCATAAAATCAAAACTGAAAATTATATATGAAAAGGGTAAACATATGATTACCTCTATTAATGAAATTATAGTGAAATTACACATGCCGGCCCTCTACTCGTATTTGATCGTATCGTCCAGTAGAGGGCCGGCACCTGTAAGCTGCTGTTATTATAAGCTTGTACATGAAATATTGAACAACAACCAGTTATTTACTTGCTCAATCAATCACTAAAATTATGAAAAGAAAGTTTAAATTGTTTGTTCTCCCAAACATCAATATCATCTGCTATCAGCATCACCAATAATGGATAATAATTACTAGTAATTAAATTACATTAATTAACTTTTTCAGTTTTCAAATTCTGAAGGAACCTCAACGATGTTGCAACAACCACCAGTACTGTTATTCTTGTATATACACATGGACTACAAGTTCACCAGAAGCTAATCATGGCCGATGCCCGGTGTGTCGGGTCGAAGGCCTTTATAGAAAGCACAGTGCATTAGAAGAAAGAATTGGAAACAAACAAGTGAAATGTTCCTTGAAGTCATGTAATTGGAAAGGTTCTCTAAAACATTTAGGTAGACATAGACACACCACATACACAAGAACTGGCTTACCATATAGACCAACAAATAGAGTGCGCCTTGAGGAAGATTTACCCTCAATAACGACAGGTAGACGGACTCCTTCAATCAGTGATACACCTCGTTCAATTTCAAACTCCCGTAGTAGCAGCACAACAAGAAACTCTACAAACAATAGTGGTATTAGACATAATAGCACTATAGTTAGAAATAATAATAACAATATCGTAGAGTCATCCCCATTCACACCTAGACCACCATCCACTTCACGCCCTCAAGGACAAACAACAAGGCGTTTACCGACGCTGCCAAGCATCGTTAGCCAAACATCGGAAAGAAGAGTAGCCAGGGGAACAAACCGACGGAACACTGGTACGAACACGCAAAATGGCAGTACACAGGCAGGTCATGTAAATATTAGAGACAGACTGAGAGATAGCAGAAACAGACTGGACGCAATGATGACGAGCTTTGCCTCTGAACTCGAGCGAGGTCGGAGAGACATTGCAGATTTTCAACACGAGAGGGAACGTCGGCGACAGGAACAGCTACAGGAAGTTCGTGAATTAGGCAGACGCCTTGGACATGTTGCGCAAGAATTGCGAGGACTTCTTGAACGCAGACGACAGATGAGTAATGAGGATACATCGTCTGATGAAGATGATGATTTTTGACAATCTGCTATGTTAAAAAAATCTAAAAATTCTGTGATTTATAAAAGTGATATTTTCAAGAGATGTAATTTGAAACTTTTTTTTTGTTTTGTTATATTTTTCATGAATGCATTATGTATTTTGACGTATTGCACTTAATAGTTTTTTTTTAATATTTAGTACAGCTTATTCTTAAATGTGCATACATTTTGATTTCTTTTTCCAACAAAATTTGTAAATTTACAGTTTCGGTATATCAAAATACTTTGTCTTTTAATTTTAGAACTTTTATGTTATATATGTTCTGTTTCTATCATCGTTCATGGATAATTAAGAAAAATATAACTGAAGCATTTTCATGTATTTAAGCTAATGTGGATGTAGGAAGCTGATGTATCAATAGATGTACATTTAACTAGAACAAAGATTCAGTTTAAAATCATAAATTTAATTAACATTTCACCACGAAAATGTCTCATTTTGACTTGATAGAGAGTACAAATGAATGTGCTGTATGTAGTTTGCTTTTCACTAAGTATTCTTCAATCTGCACACATTTAAATTGGACTGTACACCATATTATAAACAAAATACCGGTACGCCAAACACAGCATTGAAGTACAGTAACTAGTGTTTATCTGGGTGATGTCTATTTCTCAAAGATAAAAAAAATATCGTTTTACTCCTTCCACCAAAATAGATTATTTGTAAACAAAAATGTGAAAATGTTAACAGTGAAAGTGTCTAAGCGTAACCCTGAATAAATTCTGTGAAAAAACGAATTTCAAATAAAGTCTCAATGTAGGAAATCCTCGTCAATTTAGCCTGCATAAACTGAACACCTAGCTACTAGTATTCCGAACACAAAAGTTGGTTCCAAGGAGGTTCGCTATAAAGACATGTGTCACTGTACATGCTATGTTTGTCTCTCTCTCTCTCTCTCTCTCTCTCTCTCTCTCTCTCTCTCATGTTACGTTTGATAGTACACTAACTTCGAATTGTGTAATTATGAAATACATGAAAAACGTACTATATGCAAGGACTAACCATTTTTTTTAATCGGAGCAGGGGTCTGGGATTTATTGTTCGGACAGATTTTGTTTTCGCCTTTGTGTCGATGTGTAATTTGTTTTCTTCAAAATTAATCGAAGGACATAGAGGGAAAAAGTGTGTTGCAGCAATATTTTTTTTCGGGCAAACAAGAGGCATTTTTTTTTTAAAGAAGCGCAGCTTCCACCATAATAATAAAATGGTTGATATCTTGTGATAATTCCTGAATTCATTCCATAACCAAACATACTTTACAACAAAATAAACCACTTTGTGAGAAAACCTATAAGATAAACAATAAATACAATGAATTATATATGTATTAATATTAAAAACAATAATGACTCATTATTAGAGGGTGCCCTTAGTTTAGCATGTTTTGGGTTTTCTAACCTTCCATATACATGTTACTGATGTGAGCAACATGACTTACGGTCATAAAACTTTCGTATTTTCGTACTCGTACTCTAAAATCGTCCAATCAGAACACTGTATACAAAACTAGTAGATCATTCATTGTTACATTACATTTATCATTAGAGAGGGTGGTCAAAGTTCGGTTGTTGCCCTAGGTGAGGTGTACTCCGTAAAACTTTGTCTTTGACTTGCCACAAATTGGTGTTTTTCTAAGAGAACTCGGGTTTCTTCTACCAATAAACCTGAGTGTTATGATTCACGTGAAATATTGTTGATATTGGCGTTAAATAACCACAACACTATCACCACTGAAATTGTAAGATAGATTCTCGCCTGTTATGGGGTGTTCTCGACACACCTTTTAAGATATTGGGCAAGTGTATCCATTACCACTGAACACGTTTGTATGTTTGTAAGTCTGGTTTTCTACGATACTCCTAAATATTACATCCGCCAATAATAATGAAGGCCACGATATAACTGAAATGTAGCTGGAAATGGCGTTCACCGCCTATAAACTTCCACAACTAGAAATACTTGAACCCGACTGAATATATATTTTATTTATTGGGTTTTGTGGCTGTATTATTTTTTGAGGACGAAGGTATTTTTTTACATTGTAACATCTTCCACATACAAGGTCGTGCGTTCACAAATGGCGATGGAATTCCACAGTCACTTTATGATCACCGGATCATTGCTTATTACCTATGTTACACTGTATATAATATTTAGGTTATAATTCATATTTTCACTTTATTTAATTTGTTTGTTCATATATTATTTATAATTTTGTTTTAATTAATTTGTTACTAAGTAATTAAAATGGAGTTGATTATGTTGATTGAACATTAATTTTATTGTCGATGGACCAGTTGATTGGTTAGCTCGGAATCATGATAATGTGTCCGAGTGGAGCGACATGTCTACCCGTGGACTGTTTCAATGAGTTAGCACTAAATCCAACTCAGCGTAATGATCGAGTACAAAGTGGACACCATCATCATCTCATTAAATATAACTTTTTCTCGCCATGTTATAGCTAACAAAATGTTCATTTGGCGTTAAACAACACTCACTCATACACTCACTCGATGGGCCAATACAGATATGACTCAACTCAGACGAGATTTGTAAATAAAAAAACGGAAACGGAAAAAAAATAGAATAGGGACAAATGCTCAGACACAAACAGTAGAAGCACACATGTAAAACATACCTGAGGAACAAAATCCTGAAAACAAACAGTAGAAGCACAAATGTAAAGCACATCAGAGGAACAAAAGTCTGGAAACAAACAGTAGAAGCACAAATGTAAAACACATAAGAGGAACAAACATCTGGAAACAAACAGTAGAAACACACCAGAGGAGCAAAAGCTTGGAAACAAGCAGTAGAAACACAAATGTAAACCACATCAGAGGAACAAAAGTCTGGAAACAAACAGTAGAAACACAAATGTAAAACACACCAGAGGAACAAAAGCCTGGAAACAAACAGTAGAAACACAAATGTAAACCACATCAGAGGAACAAAAGTCTGGAAACAAACAGTAGAAACACAAATGTAAAACACATCAGAGGAACAAAAGTCTGGAAACAAACAGTAGTAAAACAAATGTAAAACACATAAGAGGAACAAACATCTGGAAACAAACAGTAGAAACACACCAGAGGAGCAACAGCTTGGAAACAAGCAGTAGAAACACAAATGTAAACCACATCAGAGGAACAAAAGTCTGGAAACAAGCAGTAGAAACACAAATGTAAACCACATCAGAGGAACAAAAGTCTGGAAACAAACAGTAGAAACACAAATGTAAAACACACCAGAGGAACAAAAGCCTGGAAACAAACAGTAGAAACACAAATGTAAACCACATCAGAGGAACAAAAGTCTGGAAACAAACAGTAGAAACACAAATGTAAAACACATCAGAGGAACAAAAGTCTGGAAACAAACAGTAGTAACACAAATGTAAACCACATCAGAGGAACAAAAGCCTGGAAACAAGCAGTAGAAACACAAATGTAAAACACATCAGAGGAACAAAAACCTGGAAACAAACTAGAAACACAAATGTAAACCACATCAGAGGAACAAAAGTCTGGAAACAAACAGTAGAAACACAAATGTAAACCACATCAGAGGAACAAAAGCCTGGAAACAAACAGTAGAAACACAAATGTAAACCACATCAGAGGAACAAAAGTCTGGAAACAAACAGTAGAAACACAAATGTAAACCACATCAGAGGAACAAAAGTCTGGAAACAAACAGTAGAAACACAAATGTAAAACACATCAGAGGAACAAAAGTCTGGAAACAAACAGTAGAAACACAAATGTAAACCACATCAGAGGAACAAAAGCCTGGAAACAAACAGTAGAAACACAAATGTAAAACACACCAGAGGAACAAAAGTCTGGAAACAAACAGTAGAAACACAAATGTAAACCACATCAGAGGAACAAAAGTCTGGAAACAAACAGTAGAAACACAAATGTAAAACACATCAGAGGAACAAAAACCTGGAAACAAACAGTAGAAACACAAATGTAAACCACATCAGAGGAACAAAAGCCTGGAAACAAGCAGTAGAAACACAAATGTAAACCACATCAGAGGAACAAAAGCCTGGAAACAAACAGTAGAAACACAAATGTGAACCACATCAGAGGAACAAATGCCTGGAAACAAACAGTAGAAACACAAATGTAAACCACATCAGAGGAACAAAAGCCTGGAAACAAACAGTAGAAGCACAAATGTAAAACACACCAGAGGAACAAAAGCCTGGAAACAAACAGTAGAAACACAAATGTAAACCACATCAGAGGAACAAAAGTCTGGAAACAAACAGTAGAAGCACAAATGTAAAACACATCAGAGGAACAAAAGTCTGGAAACAAACAGTAGAAACACAAATGTAAACCACATCAGAGGAACAAAAGCCTGGAAACAAACAGTAGAAACACAAATGTAAAACACACCAGAGGAACAAAAGTCTGGAAACAAACAGTAGAAACACAAATGTAAACCACATCAGAGGAACAAAAGTCTGGAAACAAACAGTAGAAACACAAATGTAAAACACATCAGAGGAACAAAAACCTGGAAACAAACAGTAGAAACACAAATGTAAACCACATCAGAGGAACAAAAGCCTGGAAACAAGCAGTAGAAACACAAATGTAAACCACATCAGAGGAACAAAATCCTGGAAACAAACAGTAGAAACACAAATGTGAACCACATCAGAGGAACAAATGCCTGGAAACAAACAGTAGAAACACAAATGTAAACCACATCAGAGGAACAAAAGCCTGGAAACAAACAGTAGAAGCACAAATGTAAAACACATCAGAGGAACAAAAACCTGGAAACAAACAGTAGAAACACAAATGTAAACCACATCAGAGGAACAAAAGTCTGGAAACAAGCAGTAGAAACACAAATGTAAACCACATCAGAGGAACAAAAGTCTGGAAACAAACAGTGGAAACACAAATGTAAACCACATCAGAGGAACAAAAGCCTGAAAACAAACAGTAGAAACACAAATGTGAACCACATCAGAGGAACAAAAGCCTGGAAATAAACAGTAGAAACACAAATGTAAAACACATCAGAGGAACAAAAGCCTGGAAACAAGCAGTAGAAACACAAATGTAAACCACATCAGAGGAACAAAAGCCTGGAAGCAAACAGTAGAAACACAAATGTAAAACACATCAGAGAAACAAAAGCCTGGAAACAAACAGTAGAAACACAAATGTAAACCACATCAGAGAAACAAAAGTCTGGAAACAAACAGAAGAAACACAAATGTAAACCACATCAGAGGAACAAAAGCCTGGAAACAAACAGTAGAAACACAAATGTAAACCACATCAGAGAAACAAAAGCCTGGAAACAAACAGTAGAAACACAAATGTAAACCACATCAGAGGAACAAAAGCCTGGAAACAAACAGTTGAAGCACAAATGTCAAACACATCAGAGGAACAAAAACCTGGAAAAAAACAGTAGAAACACAAATGTAAACCACATCAGAGGAACAAAAGTCTGGAAACAAACAATAGAAACACAAATGTAAACCACATCAGAGGAACAAAAGTCTGGAAACAAACAGTAGTAACACAAATGTAAACCACATCAGAGGAACAAAAGCCTGGAAACAAGCAGTAGAAACACAAATGTAAAACACATCAGAGGAACAAAAACCTGGAAACAAACTAGAAACACAAATGTAAACCACATCAGAGGAACAAAAGTCTGGAAACAAACAGTAGAAACACAAATGTAAACCACATCAGAGGAACAAAAGCCTGGAAACAAACAGTAGAAACACAAATGTAAACCATATCAGAGGAACAAAAGCCTGGAAACAAGCAGTAGAAACACAAATGTAAGCCACATCAGAGGAACAAAAGTCTGGAAACAAACAGTAGAAGCACAAATGTAAAACACATCAGAGGAACAAAAGTCTGGAAACAAACAGTAGAAACACAAATGTAAACCACATCAGAGGAACAAAAGTCTGGAAACAAACAGTAGAAACACAAATGTAAAACACACCAGAGGAACAAAAGTCTGGAAACAAACAGTAGAAACACAAATGTAAACCACATCAGAGGAACAAAAGTCTGGAAACAAACAGTAGAAACACAAATGTAAAACACACCAGAGGAACAAAAGTCTGGAAACAAACAGTAGAAACACAAATGTAAACCACATCAGAGAAACAAAAGCCTGGAAACAAACAGTAGAAACACAAATGTAAACCACATCAGAGGAACAAAAGCCTGGAAACAAACAGTTGAAGCACAAATGTAAAACACATCAGAGGAACAAAAACCTGGAAAAAAACAGTAGAAACACAAATGTAAAACACATCAGAGGAACAAAAGTCTGGAAACAAACAGTAGAAACACAAATGTAAACCACATCAGAGGAACAAAAGTCTGGAAACAAACAGTAGTAACACAAATGTAAACCACATCAGAGGAACAAAAGCCTGGAAACAAGCAGTAGAAACACAAATGTAAAACACATCAGAGGAACAAAAACCTGGAAACAAACTAGAAACACAAATGTAAACCACATCAGAGGAACAAAAGTCTGGAAACAAACAGTAGAAACACAAATGTAAACCACATCAGAGGAACAAAAGCCTGGAAACAAACAGTAGAAACACAAATGTAAACCATATCAGAGGAACAAAAGCCTGGAAACAAGCAGTAGAAACAGAAATGTAAGCCACATCAGAGGAACAAAAGTCTGGAAACAAACAGTAGAAGCACAAATGTAAAACACATCAGAGGAACAAAAGTCTGGAAACAAACAGTAGAAACACAAATGTAAACCACATCAGAGGAACAAAAGTCTGGAAACAAACAGTAGAAACACAAATGTAAAACACATCAGAGGAACAAAAGCCTGGAAACAAACAGTAGAAACACAAATGTAAAACACACCAGAGGAACAAAAGTCTGGAAACAAACAGTAGAAACACAAATGTAAACCACATCAGAGGAACAAAAGTCTGGAAACAAACAGTAGAAACACAAATGTAAAACACACCAGAGGAACAAAAGTCTGGAAACAAACAGTAGAAACACAAATGTAAACCACATTAGAGGAATAAAAGTCTGGAAACAAACAGTAGAAACACAAATGTAAACCACATCAGAGAAACAAAAGCCTGGAAACAAACAGTAGAAACACAAATGTAAACCACATCAGAGGAACAAATGCCTGGAAACAAACAGTAGAAACACAAATGTAAACCACATCAGAGGAACAAATGCCTGGAAACAAACAGTAGAAACACAAATGTAAACCACATCAGAGGAACAAAAGCCTGGAAACAAACAGTAGAAGCACAAATGTAAAACACATCAGAGGAACAAAAACCTGGAAACAAACAGTAGAAACACAAATGTAAAACACATCAGAGGAACAAAAGTCTGGAAACAAACAGTGGAAACACAAATGTAAACCACATCAGAGGAACAAAAGCCTGAAAACAAACAGTAGAAACACAAATGTGAACCACATCAGAGGAACAAAAGCCTGGAAATAAACAGTAGAAACACAAATGTAAAACACATCAGAGGAACAAAAGTCTGGAAACAAGCAGTAGAAACACAAATGTAAACCACATCAGAGGAACAAAAGCCTGGAAACAAGCAGTAGAAACACAAATGTAAACCACATCAGAGGAACAAAAGCCTGGAAACAAACAGTAGAAACACAAATGTAAAACACATCAGAGGAACAAAAGCCTGGAAACAAACAGTAGAAACACAAATGTAAACCACATCAGAGAAACAAAAGCCTGGAAACAAACAGTAGAAACACAAATGTAAACCACATCAGAGGAACAAATGCCTGGAAACAAACAGTAGAAACACAAATGTAAACCACATCAGAGGAACAAAAGCCTGGAAACAAACAGTAGAAGCACAAATGTAAAACACATCAGAGGAACAAAAACCTGGAAACAAACAGTAGAAACACAAATGTAAACCACATCAGAGGAACAAAAGTCTGGAAACAAGCAGTAGAAACACAAATGTAAACCACATCAGAGGAACAAAAGTCTGGAAACAAACAGTAGAAACACAAATGTAAACCACATCAGAGGAACAAAAGCCTGGAAATAAACAGTAGAAACACAAATGTAAAACACATCAGAGGAACAAAAGCCTGGAAACAAGCAGTAGAAACACAAATGTAAACCACATCAGAGGAACAAAAGCCTGGAAGCAAACAGTAGAAACACAAATGTAAAACACATCAGAGAAACAAAAGCCTGGAAACAAACAGTAGAAACACAAATGTAAACCACATCAGAGAAACAAAAGTCTGGAAACAAACAGAAGAAACACAAATGTAAACCACATCAGAGGAACAAAAGCCTGGAAACAAACAGTAGAAACACAAATGTAAACCACATCAGAGAAACAAAAGCCTGGAAACAAACAGTAGAAACACAAATGTAAACCACATCAGAGGAACAAAAGCCTGGAAACAAACAGTTGAAGCACAAATGTCAAACACATCAGAGGAACAAAAACCTGGAAAAAAACAGTAGAAACACAAATGTAAACCACATCAGAGGAACAAAAGTCTGGAAACAAACAATAGAAACACAAATGTAAACCACATCAGAGGAACAAAAGTCTGGAAACAAACAGTAGTAACACAAATGTAAACCACATCAGAGGAACAAAAGCCTGGAAACAAGCAGTAGAAACACAAATGTAAAACACATCAGAGGAACAAAAACCTGGAAACAAACTAGAAACACAAATGTAAACCACATCAGAGGAACAAAAGTCTGGAAACAAACAGTAGAAACACAAATGTAAACCACATCAGAGGAACAAAAGCCTGGAAACAAACAGTAGAAACACAAATGTAAACCATATCAGAGGAACAAAAGCCTGGAAACAAGCAGTAGAAACACAAATGTAAGCCACATCAGAGGAACAAAAGTCTGGAAACAAACAGTAGAAGCACAAATGTAAAACACATCAGAGGAACAAAAGTCTGGAAACAAACAGTAGAAACACAAATGTAAACCACATCAGAGGAACAAAAGTCTGGAAACAAACAGTAGAAACACAAATGTAAAACACACCAGAGGAACAAAAGTCTGGAAACAAACAGTAGAAACACAAATGTAAACCACATCAGAGGAACAAAAGTCTGGAAACAAACAGTAGAAACACAAATGTAAAACACACCAGAGGAACAAAAGTCTGGAAACAAACAGTAGAAACACAAATGTAAACCACATCAGAGAAACAAAAGCCTGGAAACAAACAGTAGAAACACAAATGTAAACCACATCAGAGGAACAAAAGCCTGGAAACAAACAGTTGAAGCACAAATGTAAAACACATCAGAGGAACAAAAACCTGGAAAAAAACAGTAGAAACACAAATGTAAAACACATCAGAGGAACAAAAGTCTGGAAACAAACAGTAGAAACACAAATGTAAACCACATCAGAGGAACAAAAGTCTGGAAACAAACAGTAGTAACACAAATGTAAACCACATCAGAGGAACAAAAGCCTGGAAACAAGCAGTAGAAACACAAATGTAAAACACATCAGAGGAACAAAAACCTGGAAACAAACTAGAAACACAAATGTAAACCACATCAGAGGAACAAAAGTCTGGAAACAAACAGTAGAAACACAAATGTAAACCACATCAGAGGAACAAAAGCCTGGAAACAAACAGTAGAAACACAAATGTAAAACACATCAGAGGAACAAAAGTCTGGAAACAAACAGTAGAAACACAAATGTAAACCACATCAGAGGAACAAAAGTCTGGAAACAAACAGTAGAAGCACAAATGTAAAACACATCAGAGGAACAAAAGTCTGGAAACAAACAGTAGAAACACAAATGTAAACCACATCAGAGGAACAAAAGTCTGGAAACAAACAGTAGAAACACAAATGTAAAACACATCAGAGGAACAAAAGCCTGGAAACAAACAGTAGAAACACAAATGTAAAACACACCAGAGGAACAAAAGTCTGGAAACAAACAGTAGAAACACAAATGTAAACCACATCAGAGGAACAAAAGTCTGGAAACAAACAGTAGAAACACAAATGTAAAACACACCAGAGGAACAAAAGTCTGGAAACAAACAGTAGAAACACAAATGTAAACCACATTAGAGGAATAAAAGTCTGGAAACAAACAGTAGAAACACAAATGTAAACCACTTCAGAGGAACAAAAACCTGGAAACAAAAAGTAAAAACACAAATGTAAACCACATCAGAGGAACAAAAGCCTGGAAACAAGCAGTAGAAACACAAATGTAAACCACATCAGAGGAACAAAAGTCTGGAAACAAACAGTAGAAACACAAATGTAAACCACATCAGAGGAACAAAAGTCTGGAAACAAACAGTGGAAACACAAATGTAAACCACATCAGAGGAACAAAAGCCTGAAAACAAACAGTAGAAACACAAATGTGAACCACATCAGAGGAACAAAAGCCTGGAAATAAACAGTAGAAACACAAATGTAAAACACATCAGAGGAACAAAAGTCTGGAAACAAGCAGTAGAAACACAAATGTAAACCACATCAGAGGAACAAAAGCCTGGAAACAAGCAGTAGAAACGCAAATGTAAACCACATCAGAGGAACAAAAGCCTGGAAACAAACAGTAGAAACACAAATGTAAAACACATCAGAGGAACAAAAGCCTGGAAACAAACAGTAGAAACACAAATGTAAACCACATCAGAGAAACAAAAGCCTGGAAACAAACAGTAGAAACACAAATGTAAACCACATCAGAGGAACAAATGCCTGGAAACAAACAGTAGAAACACAAATGTAAACCACATCAGAGGAACAAAAGCCTGGAAACAAACAGTAGAAGCACAAATGTAAAACACATCAGAGGAACAAAAACCTGGAAACAAACAGTAGAAACACAAATGTAAACCACATCAGAGGAACAAAAGTCTGGAAACAAGCAGTAGAAACACAAATGTAAACCACATCAGAGGAACAAAAGTCTGGAAACAAACAGTAGAAACACAAATGTAAACCACATCAGAGGAACAAAAGCCTGAAAACAAACAGTAGAAACACAAATGTGAACCACATCAGAGGAACAAAAGCCTGGAAATAAACAGTAGAAACACAAATGTAAAACACATTAGAGGAACAAAAGCCTGGAAACAAGCAGTAGAAACACAAATGTAAACCACATCAGAGGAACAAAAGCCTGGAAACAAACAGTAGAAACACAAATGTAAAACACATCAGAGGAACAAAAGTCTGGAAACAAACAGTAGAAACACAAATGTAAAACACACCAGAGGAACAAAAACCTGGAAACAAACAGTAGAAACACAAATGTAAACCACATCAGAGAAACAAAAGCCTGGAAACAAACAGTAGAAACACAAATGTAAACCACATCAGAGGAACAAAAGCCTGGAAACAAACAGTTGAAGCACAAATGTAAAACACATCAGAGGAACAAAAACCTGGAAACAAACAGTAGAAACACAAATGTAAAACACATCAGAGGAACAAAAGTCTGGAAACAAACAGTAGAAACACAAATGTAAACCACATCAGAGGAACAAAAGTCTGGAAACAAACAGTAGAAACACAAATGTAAACCACATCAGAGGAACAAAAACCTGAAAACAAACAGTAGAAACACAAATGTAAACCACATCAGAGGAACAAAAGTCTGGAAACAAACAGTAGAAACACAAATGTAAACCACATCAGAGGAACAAAAGCCTGGAAACAAACAGTAGAAACACAAATGTAAAACACATCAGAGGAACAAAAGCCTAAAAACAAGCAGTAGAAACACAAATGTAAACCACATCAGAGGAACAAAAGCATGGAAACAAGCAGTAGAAACACAAATGTAAAACACATCAGAGGAACAAAAACCTGGAAACAAACAGTACAAACACAAATGTAAACCACATCATAGGAACAAAAGTCTGGAAACAAACAGTAGAAACACAAATGTAAACCACATCAGAGAAACAAAAGCCTGGAAACAAACAGAAGAAACACAAATGTAAAACACATCAGAGGAACAAAAACCTGAAAACAAACAGTAGAAACACAAATGTAAACCACATCAGAGGAACAAAAGTCTGGAAACAAACAGTAGAAACACAAATGTAAACCACATCAGAGGAACAAAAACCTGGAAACAAACAGTAGAAACACAAATGTAAAACACATCAGAGGAACAAAAGCCTAAAAACAAGCAGTAGAAACACAAATGTAAACCACATCAGAGGAACAAAAGCATGGAAACAAGCAGTAGAAACACAAATGTAAAACACATCAGAGGAACAAAAACCTGGAAACAAACAGTAGAAACACAAATGTAAACCACATCAGAGGAACAAAAGCCTGGAAACAAACAGTAGAAACACAAATGTAAAACACATCAGAGGAACAAAAGCCTGGAAACAAACAGTAGAAACACAAATGTAAACCACATCAGAGAAACAAAAGCCTGGAAACAAACAGTAGAAACACAAATGTAAACCACATCAGAGGAACAAATGCCTGGAAACAAACAGTAGAAACACAAATGTAAACCACATCAGAGGAACAAAAGCCTGGAAACAAACAGTAGAAGCACAAATGTAAAACACATCAGAGGAACAAAAACCTGGAAACAAACAGTAGAAACACAAATGTAAACCACATCAGAGGAACAAAAGTCTGGAAACAAGCAGTAGAAACACAAATGTAAACCACATCAGAGGAACAAAAGTCTGGAAACAAACAGTAGAAACACAAATGTAAAACACATCAGAGGAACAAAAACCTGGAAACAAGCAGTAGAAACACAAATGTAAAACACATCAGAGGAGCAAAAACCTGGAAACAAACAGTAGAAACACAAATGTAAACCACATCAGAGGAACAAAAGCCTGGAAACAAGTAGTAGAAACACAAATGTAAACCACATCAGAGGAACAAAAGTCTGGAAACAAACAGTGGAAACACAAATGTAAACCACACCAGAGGAACAAAAACCTGGAAACAAACAGTAGAAACACAAATGTAAACCACATCAGAGAAACAAAAGCCTGGAAAAAAACAGTAGAAACACAAATGTAAACCACATCAGAGGAACAAAAGCCTGGAAACAAACAGTTGAAGCACAAATGTAAAACACATCAGAGGAACAAAAACCTGGAAACAAACAGTAGAAACACAAATGTAAAACACATCAGAGGAACAAAAGTCTGGAAACAAACAGTAGAAACACAAATGTAAACCACATCAGAGGAACAAAAGTCTGGAAACAAACAGTAGAAACACAAATGTAAACCACATCAGAGGAACAAAAACCTGAAAACAAACAGTAGAAACACAAATGTAAACCACATCAGAGGAACAAAAGTCTGGAAACAAACAGTAGAAACACAAATGTAAACCACATCAGAGGAACAAAAGCCTGGAAACAAACAGTAGAAACACAAATGTAAAACACATCAGAGGAATAAAAGCCTAAAAACAAGCAGTAGAAACACAAATGTAAACCACATCAGAGGAACAAAAGCATGGAAACAAGCAGTAGAAACACAAATGTAAAACACATCAGAGGAACAAAAACCTGGAAACAAACAGTAGAAACACAAATGTAAACCACATCATAGGAACAAAAGTCTGGAAACAAACAGTAGAAGCACAAATGTAAACCACATCAGAGAAACAAAAGCCTGGAAACAAACAGAAGAAACACAAATGTAAAACACATCAGAGGAACAAAAACCTGAAAACAAACAGTAGAAACACAAATGTAAACCACATCAGAGGAACAAAAGTCTGGAAACAAACAGTAGAAACACAAATGTAAACCACATCAGAGGAACAAAAACCTGGAAACAAACAGTAGAAACACAAATGTAAAACACATCAGAGGAACAAAAGCCTAAAAACAAGCAGTAGAAACACAAATGTAAACCACATCAGAGGAACAAAAGCATGGAAACAAACAGTAGAAACACAAATGTAAACCACATCAGAGGAACAAAAACCTGAAAACAAACAGTAGAAACACAAATGTAAACCACATCAGAGGAACAAAAGTCTGGAAACAAACAGTAGAAACACAAATGTAAACCACATCAGAGGAACAAAAGCCTGGAAACAAACAGTAGAAACACAAATGTAAAACACATCAGAGGAACAAAAGCCTAAAAACAAGCAGTAGAAACACAAATGTAAACCACATCAGAGGAACAAAAGCATGGAAACAAGCAGTAGAAACACAAATGTAAAACACATCAGAGGAACAAAAACCTGGAAACAAACAGTAGAAACACAAATGTAAACCACATCAGAGGAACAAAAGTCTGGAAACAAACAGTAGAAACACAAATGTAAACCACATCAGAGGAACAAAAGCCTGGAAACAAACAGAAGAAACACAAATGTAAAACACATCAGAGGAACAAAAACCTGAAAACAAACAGTAGAAACACAAATGTAAACCACATCAGAGGAACAAAAGTCTGGAAACAAACAGTAGAAACACAAATGTAAACCACATCAGAGGAACAAAAGTCTGAAAACAAACAGTAGAAACACAAATGTAAACCACATCAGAGAAACAAAAGCCTGGAAACAAGCAGTAGAAACACAAATGTAAAACACATCAGAGGAACAAAAGTCTGGAAACAAACAGTAGAAACACAAATGTATAACACATCAGAGGAACAAAAGTCTGGAAACAAGCAGTAGAAGCACAAATGTAAACCACATCAGAGGAACAAAAGTCTGGAAACAAACAGTAGAAACACAAATGTAAAACACATCAGAGGAACAAAAGTCTGGAAACAAACAGTAGAAGCACAAATGTAAACCACATCAGAGGAACAAAAGCCTGGAAACAAACAGTAGAAACACAAATGTAAAACACATCAGAGGAACAAAAACCTGGAAACAAACAGTAGAAACACAAATGTAAACCACATCAGAGGAACAAAAGTCTGGAAACAAACAGTAGAAACACAAATGTAAAACACATCAGAGGAACAAAAACCTGAAAACAAACAGTAGAAACACAAATGTAAACCACATCAGAGGAACAAAAGTCTGGAAACAAACAGTAGAAACACAAATGTAAACCACATCAGAGGAACAAAAGTCTGGAAACAAACAGTAGAAACACCAATGTAAAACACATCAGAGGAACAAAAGTCTGGAAACAAACAGTAGAAACACAAATGTAAACCACATCAGAGGAACAAAAACCTGGAAACAAACAGTAGAAACACAAATGTAAACCACATCAGAGGAACAAAAACCTGGAAACAAACAGTAGAAACACAAATGTAAACCACATCAGAGGAACAAAAGTCTGGAAACAAACAGTAGAAACACAAATGTAAACCACATCAGAGGAACAAAAGCCTGGAAACAAACAGTAGAAACACAAATGTAAAACACATCAGAGGAACAAAAACCTGGAAACAAACAGTAGAAACACAAATGTAAACCACATCAGAGGAACAAAAGTCTGGAAACAAACAGAAGAAACACAAATGTAAAACACATCAGAGGAACAAAAACCTGGAAACAAACAGTAGAAACACAAATGTAAACCACATCAGAGGAACAAAAGTCTGGAAACAAACAGTAGAAACACAAATGTAAACCACATCAGAGGAACAAAAGTCTGGAAACAAACAGTAGAAACACAAATGTAAAACACATCAGAGGAACAAAAGTCTGGAAACAAACAGTAGAAGCACAAATGTAAACCACATCAGAGGAACAAATGCCTGGAAACAAACTGTAGAAACACAAATGTAAACCACATCAGAGGAACAAAAGCCTGGAAACAAACAGTAGAAACACAAATGTAAACCACATCAGAGGAACAAAAGTCTGGAAACAAACAGTAGAAACACAAATGTAAACCACATCAGAGGAACAAAAGTCTGAAAACAAACAGTAGAAACACAAATGTAAACCACATCAGAGGAACAAAAGTCTGGAAACAAACAGTAGAAACACAAATGTAAAACACATCAGAGAAACAAAAGCCTGGAAACAAGCAGTAGAAACACAAATGTAAAACACATCAGAGAAACAAAAGTCTGGAAACAAACAGTAGAAGCACAAATGTAAACCACATCAGAGGAACAAAAGCCTGGAAACAAGCAGTAGAAACACAAATGTAAAACACATCAGAGGAACAAAAACCTGGAAACAAACAGTAGAAACACAAATGTAAACCACATCAGAGGAACAAAAGTCTGGAAACAAACAGTAGAAACACAAATGTAAACCACATCAGAGGAACAAAAGTCTGGAAACAAACAGTAGAAACACAAATGTAAACCACATCAGAGGAACAAAAGCCTGGAAACAAACAGATGAAACACAAATGTAAAACACATCAGAGGAACAAAAACCTGAAAACAAACAGTAGAAACACAAATGTAAACCACATCAGAGGAACAAAAGCCTGGAAACAAGCAGTAGAAACACAAATGTAAACCACATCAGAGGAACAAAAGTCTGGAAACAAACAGTGGAAACACAAATGTAAACCACATCAGAGGAACAAAAGCCTGAAAACAAACAGTAGAAACACAAATGTGAACCACATCAGAGGAACAAAAGCCTGGAAATAAACAGTAGAAACACAAATGTAAAACACATCAGAGGAACAAAAGTCTGGAAACAAGTAGTAGAAACACAAATGTAAACCACATCAGAGGAACAAAAGCCTGGAAACAAGCAGTAGAAACACAAATGTAAAACACATCAGAGGAACAAAAGCCTAAAAACAAGCAGTAGAAACACAAATGTAAACCACATCAGAGGAACAAAAGCATGGAAACAAGCAGTAGAAACACAAATGTAAAACACATCAGAGGAACAAAAACCTGGAAACAAACAGTAGAAACACAAATGTAAACCACATCAGAGGAACAAAAGTCTGGAAACAAACAGTAGAAACACAAATGTAAACCACATCAGAGGAACAAAAGCCTGGAAACAAACAGAAGAAACACAAATGTAAAACACATCAGAGGAACAAAAACCTGAAAACAAACAGTAGAAACACAAATGTAAACCACATCAGAGGAACAAAAGTCTGGAAACAAACAGTAGAAACACAAATGTAAACCACATCAGAGGAACAAAAGTCTGAAAACAAACAGTAGAAACACAAATGTAAACCACATCAGAGGAACAAAAGTCTGGAAACAAACAGTAGAAACACAAATGTATAACACATCAGAGGAACAAAAGTCTGGAAACAAGCAGTAGAAGCACAAATGTAAACCACATCAGAGGAACAAAAGTCTGGAAACAAACAGTAGAAACACAAATGTAAAACACATCAGAGGAACAAAGTCTGGAAACAAACAGTAGAAGCACAAATGTAAACCACATCAGAGGAACAAAAGCCTGGAAACAAACAGTAGAAACACAAATGTAAAACACATCAGAGGAACAAAAACCTGGAAACAAACAGTAGAAACACAAATGTAAACCACATCAGAGGAACAAAAGTCTGGAAACAAACAGTAGAAACACAAATGTAAACCACATCAGAGGAACAAAAGTCTGGAAACAAACAGTAGAAACACAAATGTAAACCACATCAGAGGAACAAAAGTCTGGAAACAAACAGTAGAAACACAAATGTAAACCACATCAGAGGAACAAAAGTCTGGAAACAAACAGTAGAAACACAAATGTAAAACACATCAGAGGAACAAAAGTCTGGAAACAAACAATAGAAACACAAATGTAAACCACATCAGAGGAACAAAAACCTGGAAACAAACAGTAGAAACACAAATGTAAACCACATCAGAGGAACAAAAACCTGGAAAAAAACAGTAGAAACACAAATGTAAACCACATCAGAGGAACAAAAGTCTGGAAACAAACAGTAGAAACACAAATGTAAACCACATCAGAGGAACAAAAGCCTGGAAACAAACAGTAGAAACACAAATGTAAAACACATCAGAGGAACAAAAACCTGGAAACAAACAGTAGAAACACAAATGTAAACCACATCAGAGGAACAAAAGTCTGGAAACAAACAGAAGAAACACAAATGTAAAACACATCAGAGGAACAAAAACCTGGAAACAAACAGTAGAAACACAAATGTAAACCACATCAGAGGAACAAAAGTCTGGAAACAAACAGTAGAAACACAAATGTAAACCACATCAGAGGAACAAAAGTCTGGAAACAAACAGTAGAAACACAAATGTAAACCACATCAGAGGAACAAAAGCCTGGAAACAAACAGAAGAAACACAAATGTAAAACACATCAGAGGAACAAAAACCTGAAAACAAACAGTAGAAACACAAATGTAAACCACATCAGAGGAACAAAAATCTGGAAACAAACAGTAGAAACACAAATGTAAACCACATCAGAGGAACAAAAGTCTGGAAACAAACAGTAGAAGCACAAATGTAAACCACATCAGAGGAACAAAAGCCTGGAAACAAATTGTAGAAACACAAATGTAAACCACATCAGAGGAACAAAAGCCTGGAAACAAACAGTAGAAACACAAATGTAAACCACATCAGAGGAGCAAAAGTCTGGAAACAAACAGTAGAAACACAAATGTAAACCACATCAGAGGAACAAAAGTCTGAAAACAAACAGTAGAAACACAAATGTAAACCACATCAGAGGAACAAAAGTCTGGAAACAAACAGTAGAAACACAAATGTAAAACACATCAGAGAAACAAATGTCTGGAAACAAACAGTAGAAGCACAAATGTAAAACACATCAGAGGAACAAAAGCCTGGAAACAAGCAGAAGAAACACAAATGTAAAACACATCAGAGGAACAAAAACCTGAAAACAAACAGTAGAAGCACAAATGTAAAACACATCACAGGAACAAAAACCTGGAAACAAACAGTAGAAACACAAATGTAAACCACATCAGAGGAACAAAAGTCTGAAAACAAACAGTAGAAACACAAATGTAAACCACATCAGAGAAACAAAAGCCTGGAAACAAGCAGTAGAAACACAAATGTAAAACACATCAGAGGAACAAAAGTCTGGAAACAAACAGTAGAAACACAAATGTATAACACATCAGAGGAACAAAAGTCTGGAAACAAACAGTAGAAGCACAAATGTAAACTACATCAGAGGAACAAAAGTCTGGAAACAAACAGTAGAAACACAAATGTAAACCACATCAGAGGAACAAAAGCCTGGAAACAAACTGTAGAAACACAAATGTAAACCACATCAGAGGAACAAAAGCCTGGAAACAAGCAGTAGAAACACAAATGTAAAACACATCAGAGAAACAAAAGTCTGGAAACAAACAGTAGAAACACAAATGTAAACCACATCAGAGGAACAAAAGCATGGAAACAAGCAGTAGAAACACAAATGTAAAACACATCAGAGGAACAAAAACCTGGAAACAAACAGTAGAAACACAAATGTAAACCACATCAGAGGAACAAAAGTCTGAAAACAAACAGTAGAAACACAAATGTAAACCACATCAGAGGAACAAAAGCCTGGAAACAAACAGAAGAAACACAAATGTAAAACACATCAGAGGAACAAAAACCTGAAAACAAAATAGAAACACAAATGTAAACCACATCAGAGGAACAAAAGTCTGGAAACAAACAGTAGAAACACAAATGTAAACCACATCAGAGGAACAAAAGTCTGAAAACAAACAGTAGAAACACAAATGTAAACCACATCAGAGAAACAAAAGCCTGGAAACAAGCAGTAGAAACACAAATGTAAAACACATCAGAGGAACAAAAGTCTGGAAACAAACAGTAGAAACACAAATGTATAACACATCAGAGGAACAAAAGTCTGGAAACAAGCAGTAGAAGCACAAATGTAAACCACATCAGAGGAACAAAAGTCTGGAAACAAACAGTAGAAACACAAATGTAAAACACATCAGAGGAACAAAAGTCTGGAAACAAACAGTAGAAGCACAAATGTAAACCACATCAGAGGAACAAAAGCCTGGAAACAAACAGTAGAAACACAAATGTAAAACACATCAGAGGAACAAAAACCTGGAAACAAACAGTAGAAACACAAATGTAAACCACATCAGAGGAACAAAAGTCTGGAAACAAACAGTAGAAACACAAATGTAAACCACATCAGAGGAACAAAAGTCTGGAAACAAACAGTAGAAACACAAATGTAAACCACATCAGAGGAACAAAAGTCTGGAAACAAACAGTAGAAACACAAATGTAAACCACATCAGAGGAACAAAAGTCTGGAAACAAACAGTAGAAACACAAATGTAAAACACATCAGAGGAACAAAAGTCTGGAAACAAACAGTAGAAACACAAATGTAAACCACATCAGAGGAACAAAAACCTGGAAACAAACAGTAGAAACACAAATGTAAACCACATCAGAGGAACAAAAACCTGGAAACAAACAGTAGAAACACAAATGTAAACCACATCAGAGGAACAAAAGTCTGGAAACAAACAGTAGAAACACAAATGTAAACCACATCAGAGGAACAAAAGCCTGGAAACAAACAGTAGAAACACAAATGTAAAACACATCAGAGGAACAGAAACCTGGAAACAAACAGTAGAGACACAAATGTAAACCACATCAGAGGAACAAAAGTCTGGAAACAAACAGAAGAAACACAAATGTAAAACACATCAGAGGAACAAAAACCTGGAAACAAACAGTAGAAACACAAATGTAAACCACATCAGAGGAACAAAAGTCTGGAAACAAACAGTGGAAACACAAATGTAAACCACATCAGAGGAACAAAAGTCTGGAAACAAACAGTAGAAACACAAATGTAAACCACATCAGAGGAACAAAAGCCTGGAAACAAACAGAAGAAACACAAATGTAAAACACATCAGAGGAACAAAAACCTGAAAACAAACAGTAGAAACACAAATGTAAACCACATCAGAGGAACAAAAGTCTGGAAACAAACAGTAGAAACACAAATGTAAACCACATCAGAGGAACAAAAGTCTGGAAACAAACAGTAGAAGCACAAATGTAAACCACATCAGAGGAACAAAAGCCTGGAAACAAACTGTAGAAACACAAATGTAAACCACATCAGAGGAACAAAAGCCTGGAAACAAACAGTAGAAACACAAATGTAAACCACATCAGAGGAGCAAAAGTCTGGAAACAAACAGTAGAAACACAAATGTAAACCACATCAGAGGAACAAAAGTCTGAAAACAAACAGTAGAAACACAAATGTAAACCACATCAGAGGAACAAAAGTCTGGAAACAAACAGTAGAAACACAAATGTAAAACACATCAGAGAAACAAATGTCTGGAAACAAACAGTAGAAGCACAAATGTAAAACACATCAGAGGAACAAAAACCTGGAAACAAACAGTAGAAACACAAATGTAAACCACATCAGAGGAACAAAAGTCTGGAAACAAACAGTAGAAACACAAATGTGAACCACATCAGAGGAACAAAAGTCTGGAAGCAAACAGTAGAAACACAAATGTAAACCACATCAGAGGAACAAAAGCCTGGAAACAAACAGATGAAACACAAATGTAAAACACATCAGAGGAACAAAAACCTGAAAACAAACAGTAGAAACACAAATGTAAACCACATCAGAGGAACAAAAGCCTGGAAACAAACAGATGAAACACAAATGTAAAACACATCAGAGGAACAAAAACCTGAAAACAAACAGTAGAAACACAAATGTAAACCACATCAGAGGAACAAAAGCCTGGAAACAAGCAGTAGAAACACAAATGTAAAACACATCAGAGGAACAAAAGTCTGGAAACAAACAGTAGAAACACAAATGTAAACCACATCAGAGGAACAAAAGTCTGGAAACAAACAGTAGAAACACAAATGTAAAACACATCAGAGGAACAAAAGTCTGGAAACAAACAGTAGAAGCACAAATGTAAACCACATCAGAGGAACAAAATCCTGGAAACAAACTGTAGAAACACAAATGTAAACCACATCAGAGGAACAAAAGTCTGGAAACAAACAGTAGAAACACAAATGTAAACCACATCAGAGGAACAAAAGCCTGGAAACAAACAGAAGAAACACAAATGTAAAACACATCAGAGGAACAAAAACCTGAAAACAAACAGTAGAAGCACAAATGTAAAACACATCAGAGGAACAAAAACCTGGAAACAAACAGTAGAAACACAAATGTAAACCACATCAGAGGAACAAAAGTCTGAAAACAAACAGTAGAAACACAAATGTAAACCACATCAGAGAAACAAAAGCCTGGAAACAAGCAGTAGAAACACAAATGTAAAACACATCAGAGGAACAAAAGTCTGGAAACAAACAGTAGAAACACAAATGTATAACACATCAGAGGAACAAAAGTCTGGAAACAAACAGTAGAAGCACAAATGTAAACCACATCAGAGGAACAAAAGTCTGGAAACAAACAGTAGAAACACAAATGTAAACCACATCAGAGGAACAAAAGCCTGGAAACAAACTGTAGAAACACAAATGTAAACCACATCAGAGGAACAAAAGCCTGGAAACAAGCAGTAGAAACACAAATGTAAAACACATCAGAGAAACAAAAGTCTGGAAACAAACAGTAGAAACACAAATGTAAACCACATCAGAGGAACAAAAGTCTGGAAACAAACAGTAGAAACACAAATGTAAAACACATCAGAGGAACAAAAGTCTGGAAACAAACAGTAGAAACACAAATGTAAAACACATCAGAGGAACAAAAGTCTGGAAACAAACAGTAGAAACACAAATGTAAGCCACATCAGAGGAACAAAAGTCTGGAAACAAACAGTAGAAACACAAATGTAAACCACATCAGAGGAACAAAAGGCTGGAAACAAACAGTAGAAACACAAATGTAAAACACATCAGAGGAACAAAAGTCTGGAAACAAACAGTAGAAACACAAATGTAAGCCACATCAGAGGAACAAAAGCCTGGAAACAAGCAGTAGAAACACAAATGTAAACCACATCAGAGGAACAAAAACCTGGAAACAAACAGTAGAAACACAAATGTAAGCCACATCAGAGGAACAAAAGCCTGGAAACAAGCAGTAGAAACACAAATGTAAACCACATCAGAGGAACAAAAGCCTGGAAACAAACAGTAGAAACACAAATGTAAAACACATCAGAGGAACAAAAGTCTGGAAACAAACAGTAGAAACACAAATATAGACCACATCAGAGGAACAAAAGCCTGGAAAGAAACAGTAGAAGCACAAATGTAAAACACATGGAGGTAACAAAGGCCTAAAAACAAACAGTAGAAGCACAAATGTAAAACACAACAGGAACAAAAGCTTAGAAACAACATGGAAACTGTGAGTGAATGAGTCATTGTTTTCAGCTATATAATGGGCAGACTAAGTTAGATGAAATTTGTTTTGTACTAGACAAGCACGATGAGTTGGATTTTCATGGCCTGGTTCACTGAAGGAAGAGTCCACAGATCAATATGTTGTTCCATCTTGATTTCGTGCCGAAAGGATGCGTGTTTAATAGCGACGAAATAACAAATACCAAACCGTAAACTAGTAGATGGTCTAATGGTTAGTGTGCTGGAATCCAGTCCCATAGATCGTGGGTTAAATTGGCATTTGTTGCTTCCTCACTAATCATAAAGCATTAAGACTGGTTGGTTCGGAATCAAGATTATATGTCGGGGTGGAGCGACATGTCTACCATTACACCACCGATGTGGTTACCTGCAATTTATCAAAATCATTTGATACAATGTCATACATGTTTTGTCGGGAATATGGTGGTAAAGTGTTAGCCAATTTGCGACGAAGTATGTATCCTAATTTTTGGTGAGCTCCACAGGCGCATGGGGCATGGATTTCGTTTCCTCCTTCCCCCTTTTCTCTATTACCCCCCTTTTTCAAAATTTTCATATAAATCATTCCTTTTTCAAAATTTTCATAATCATTCGTTTTTCTTCATTTGACAATATCAGTAGACGTCATACATTATGAATAATACGTGTATTCTGTGTCCACAGTTTTTCGACTGATACAGTATAGGGAGACCCCCGTGTTTTTTACACTTTTTACCTTGTCTACATATGGCACTGTCGTATCAAACTGTTTCTAAGACACTTACCAAATTACCCATGTTCGAATTTCAGTCGGTACGTCGATCTTTTCCAAGAAATCTCACCGATAATAGCGAAGCAGCTTCGTTTCCAGGTCAAACTACATCATCTTAGACGGAAGTGCAAGAACGATAACCCTGGTTTTTTTACGAATGGAATACCTGCAATGAAAAACCCAGATGCGCTCTGAATATTTTTCCCGGAATTTTTTGGCGGAAAATATAAATCGCCGAAAAAACATAGCAGACGGATTATTTCGTAAAAATGGCACAACGACCATCTGAATATGGAAACATTGAAATATTTTCATGGTAAATAACTGTTAACACGTACAAATTGAGAAATAGATATGATTGAATGGTTAGAACTGAAGTCAAAATTTCAATGAAAAAGAAATATTCAGCTTGCCTCTACTTCAAATTATTAAAATCATACCCAAACAAATACATATACAGCTAAAAAAAAAAGCTATAGAATGGGACTATGGCATTTTACCCCCTTCCTCAATAAAAGGGCTCCCAACTGATAAAAATGTGTAAGGGATCCGGAGGGACCTTCCAAGACCAACAGGTGATATGCTTTTACCCATTTTGGACTGGCTGTCCCGAAGTGATATTTTTCCTGTTCTGTCCTCTTTAATATTGGCAGTTAACATAGGAAAAATTTATGCAAATTGTATTAAATGGAGAAAAAAAAATGCTTCGTCATTTTTGTTTGATTGATTTATTATGTTATCTTTTACATCATAAGGGACCAACCGTTCAAATCTTTTGGTGGGGGCTTATTCCTCTGGAATATTTTATTTTCTTGTCAAATGGAAAACAAATGTGTTTATTTTCGCAGGAGCAAAATTTGGCGAAAATGTCTTGCAATGGCTATTTATGTGATACTATTTGAACGTGAAATAATAATTCGGGGACTTCATTTTTCGCGCATTTAACATTCTCGCGAAGAAAGCGAAAATTAAATACCCACCAAAATAACCATTTATACGGTAAAATAGGATTTTTTTTTTTTTGATTTCAACACTGATTTCTGTCACAGCTGAAAACTTTCATTTTAAACATATTTTTATTCATAAATAAATTAAATGGATTGGATAGCAGGCAATAGCCTATATAAATCCTCTCCATACACAAGGCAACAGCAACAATCAATAATGCATGCAGTTAATATTTACAATACACAATATAAAATTTCATACTCAAAGGGAAATAGCTCGAGTATACAATAGCAGTCAGAAATCTCATATATTCAGTTATTGATACATGTAAGTAATTAACATTGATTAGATTTTATCGACAGTTTGGCCGATATGAGATCTACTATTTTTTTTTAAATACAATTAGTTGCTATCTAAAAGTGTTACCAGTGTACGATGTTGCTAGATTTATTACATCTCAATTTAATTTAAATACTTAATTCATTTCAGAAATTGTTTATTAGCATGCAGTAGGTTGTGTTATAGTAATAATACTTTATTCCAAAAGCAATACAACTTATAGGTATATAAATACAAATTACAAACAATACATGATACATTATACACAATACATAATTATATAATTATAATTATAGCGGAGCATGATATAAATTTAGGAATTACGAATTTTTTCAGCCACATACAAATACTTTCCAAGATTGTTAAGTTCTTTAATATTTTGAACAGATAATAACTGTGTTAGTTTAAAAGCAGATGGATTGATACAATAATAGGGTTTTATATATTTTCTACGAATTTCCACATATTTACTACATTCTAAAATAAAGTGATACTCATCTTCTATATCATTATTGTTACACATGTTACAAATTCTAGCATGTCTATCTATATTATAGTATCTACCAGTTTCAATATTTAAACTATGTGCATGTAAGCGATATCTACTAATAAGTGGCTTAAACATATAATTAACTGGTCGACTTAAATAAAATTGCAGGTTATGATCATCATATATATACTTATAGAAATGACATTTTGGCGATTCTTCAAAAAAAGAAATTGCCTCATTTAAAAATGTATCTATAACTCACTGCTTAAATTCTAACATGAATATATCTTCATTAACAACATTTTGTGACAGCCATACATGACTAAAACCATATTTACACAATATATCTCGTATTTTACACCCCCAGTTTAGTTTATCATTTGGTTTAAAAGCACTAGACTCAAACATATCTTCATAACAATTTTTAAGTATACAATTTTCTGTTTTTAAAATTTTAAACCAATATTTTAACATTCTACAGTACCTGTTTATATACAATGGGAATCTCCCAAGTTCAAAATAGACCATATAATTTGAAGTACTCTTTCTCACTTTCAATACTCTTTTCAAAAAAGATAAATGTAATGTCTCAATATCCACACCTTTATGGAAGCCCCACACTTCACATCCATAATTTACAATACTTTTTACACAAGTTATTTATTTTGTTACCCCTGTAAGACAGATTATTGTTTTATAAAAATCAGTGACTTTAAATGAAAAAGAAATAGCCTCCTTAGTTAAATGGTCCCTCCGACTCCCTTGCACATTTTTATCAGTTGGGAGCCCTTTTATTGAGGAAGGGGATAAAATGCCATAGTCCCATTCTATAGCTTTTTTCTTTTTTCTTAGCTGTATATGTATTTGTTTGGGTATGATATTAATAATTTGAAGTAGAGGCAAGCTGAATATTTCTTTTTCATTGAAATTTTGACTTCAGTTCTAACCATTCAATCATATCTATTTCTCAGTTTGAATTTCTCCCAGAGAAATTCTTTGTACATGTTAACAGTTATTTACCATGAAATTATTTCAATGTTTCCATATTCAGATGGTCGTTGTGTCATTTTTACGAAATAATCCGTCTGCTGTTATGTTTTTTTCAGCGATTTATATTTTCCGCCAAAAAATTCCGGGAAAAATATTCGGAGCGCACCTGGGTTTTTCATTGCAGGTATTCCATTCGTAAAAAACCCAGGGTTATCGTTCTTGCACTTCCGTCTAAGATGATGTAGTTTGACCTGGAAATGAAGCTGCTTCGCTATTATCGGTGAGATTTCTTGGAAAAGATCGACGTACCGACTGAAATTCGAACATGAGTAATTAGGCAAGTGTCTTAGAAACAGCTTCATACGACAGTGCCATATGTAGACAAGGTAAAAAGTGTAAAAAAAAACACGGGGGTTTCCCAACCGAGGTGAGCGATATGGCGCGAAATATGAAAAATTTGAGTTGCTTACCTTCTCTCTATACTGTATCAGTGGAAAAACTGTGGACACAGAATACACGTATTATTCATGATGTATGACGTCTACTGATATTGTCAAATGAAGAAAAAGGAATGATTATGAAAATTTTTAAAAAAGGGAGGCCCGGTAGTAGAGAAAAGGGGGGAGGAGGAAACGAAATCCATGCCCCATGCGCCTGTGGTGAGCTCTAGAAAATTAATTCTTTGACACATTCTCACCAAATGTATACTAAATCTTTATTTCAATAATCCGAAAATGAATGATATTAGAATACATTTATAGGGTAAAATCTTTGGGGGTTTTTATGGAAAACTTAAAATTTTTGAGAATTATTGCTTGAGTGCGCTCTGGCAAATTCATTCTTTGACGGAATCTCACCAAATTTTTTTACAGAATATTTATTTTCAGATTCTAAATATTTGATTTCCAACTTTGGTGAATATTCTGGAAGGCTCTCGGACCTAGCATTTTGGGGGAAATTACCTTGCAATCATACATTTCTGGAGCCAGAAGAACAATAGCTGTGACATAAAACAATTTGATATCAAAATATTTGAATTCCAACTTTCATAAATATCCTTGACTAATTTTTTTAAAAGGACCCAGCAACTCAACATAGCCATTCCTCTTCACGCTGAAATTTCGTACGATCCATATAATTATATCAGCACAACGCAGTCATGTTGCCTCGTGTCAAAATATTAAATGGTAGGCTGAAAACACTAGTCCCTGATGACGCGTGTCCATTTTATATTTACATTTTCCCTTCAAAGCATATGTTTTA
Source organism: Bathymodiolus septemdierum (assembly GCA_963383655.1). Taxonomy (NCBI): domain Eukaryota; kingdom Metazoa; phylum Mollusca; class Bivalvia; order Mytilida; family Modiolidae; genus Bathymodiolus; species Bathymodiolus septemdierum. Next base: position 56,684,977 of record OY726518.1, read on the forward strand.
TAGCACGCGTTATGATTGATGGGCCACTATCACTGGTTGATCAAGTTAAAATCCACGAAATTTTGGCGACCGCTGCCAACAGTGACCAGGATAAGGTATATCGCAACATTTGGATAGCCAAGATGTTAACGACGACCTTTCTGGAATCAGAAGAACAACAGTTGTAGCGGCTAGTATGTTCCTACTCTTTCTCGAAATCTATAAAAGTTATCTTTGCCGTGAGCATGACACTGTCCGACACCCACTGTGGGTTAGGCTTTCCCAATTATAAACAGTGTAAGGTGTTTTATCTAAATATTTAAATGAACAAAGTAAGCTATTCTTTATAAATGTATCAGCATTTTATGGTCTAAAGAAACGAAATATTTTGAAGGGTAACCAAACTGGTGTCATTCTTCATTAGCTGAGTTGCAACGATACTGCAGTCGGTTTATGCTTTGACGAAAGGTGGTCGGCCGTGTGTATCCTATGCTTGCGTGTGCTTTAGCAAATTCATTCTTTGGCTGAATCTCAATCAATTTAAATAGTGTTTATTTCAGCAATATCTCGGTAAAGTTCGAAACGGAGTTATATCAGAGTACGCTTTTGGGTAAAATCTTTGTATCTTTAATGAAATACTGTACATTTTTAGAATTATTGCTTGTGTGTGCTATAGAAATTTTATTCTTTGAGGGATTTTCACCAAATTGATACAAACTATTTATTTCAAGAATATCTCGATTAGGTTCGAAATGAGTGATATTACCGGTAGTACACTTAATGGGGTAAAATCTTTGTTTTTAATGAAAAACTGAGTTTTGAGAATTGTTGCTCGTGTGCGCTCTAGTAACTTCATTGTTTTACGGATTCTCCTCAAATGTTTCGAAGATCTTTATTCCATGAATTTCTCATATAAGTTCGAAAATTAGTGATATCAGAATATCAGAGTTAAACCCTTGTTTTTTAAGAGAAAAACTGTGAGTTTTGAGAATTGTTGCTCGTGTACGCTTTAGTAATTTCATTGTTTTACGGATTCTCCTCGAATGTTTACACTGTGTACAAACTGACCCGGCAAAAAATGTTTGGACTCGTGCATATCTAATTCCGGAACGGAACCTGACTTGGAAGAAGGCAAGAAGAAGGTAAGAATTCTGTTTATTTATTTGTTTTTTGCATGAACTTGGGGTAAATAAATGCTTTATTAACCATTTCCTGCTGTCAGATGAAACATTTTGGCTATGTCATCGTATATTAATTGAGAAATAAGCGATAATGTGCTGCAAAATGACGAAATATGAAGAGCGTTAGATAGAGTGATAAGGTTAGTAAAGGAAGAGGACTGACATCAGCATATAAACATTTCACAAATGAATATACAAAAAAATGTATTTACGTAAGAAGAGAATTATTAAATGTGCAAGACTGACATCACAATAGGTATTACTATCGTCTATGGCATGCAAGTCTTGTACATTCTGTAAAGGTTTTGGACGTTGGTTATTTGAAATGCTGTCATATCATCACTATCGAGATCAAATTCAATAGTACATCTTAAAAAGCCTTCAAGTAATAGTGTCTTCCATATTATATAAGGATACACTGACTTGTACTGAACCGATGTTAATTAGATCACACCAGAGTTCATCTCTTTCTTCTTGGAGGGTATCACAAGAAGTAACAATGTGAACAGTTACATGTTTTAAAACTTTCCACACTTTTCGCACAAAGTACAGTGCATTCGGATTCACAAGTACAAAGGTTTATTATGTACCTTCATCCGCAAATATTTTCGACTGTCCAAGCTGGACATTCTGACATCTGCTTCTTCTTTTTTTTTAATATTTCTTTTTTCTTTTTAACTAATCTTGTTATAAATTTGAAATGTAGAGAAATACCAGTTACCTACCCTGAAATGTATTTACCTGGACATTCCAATCCACGAGATGTCGTAGTTTGTTCATTACCTGTAAACCGCCAGGTGTCAATGGCGCAGGTGATATCATTTGTGATTGTGATAGATATTTGAAAATTGTGTGTTGAATTCTTGTTGATGACGATATTCATTATATTATTATTATACATGTGTTAAAATTGTTTATTGTTAACGACTTTTATCTTTGTTATATGTGTTATTTCTAATAACTGTTAACTAGTGGTGCTTGAATATTCAGAATATATTTTGAACTTCCGTATTATTTAAAAAAAATCATGACAAATAATGATGTGTAACTTTTCACCGGGATTTATGCCCGACTGATACCTGGAATATATTTTGATTTTTTACTCTCAATATGAATCTTGATTTTGAAAACACTGACAAAGACTAACTTGTTGTTATTAATTGTGAATGACACAGATAACTCAACTGTGACGGTTTACACGCGTGGTGTATAATATTAGTTTAATTATCTGTCACACCCGTGGGATTATTTCTCCTTCAATTACAGAATACAATGAACTTGATTTATTTTTACCTGTTATTTTGGATTACTTGCGCCGCCTGCTATAAAGGTACGTAAAAGACATAAAAATAACTGTATTAGTGAAATACGTAGTACTATTGATATCCTTGGATACTGAGGATTGACAACTTTCTCAAATCACAAACTTGAAGATTTAACCTAAACTTAGGAGTCCGTTGTGTAGTAATATATATGTATGGCACGGGTGGGGAGCAATATATTTTTTTTTTATAAATATTGCTCAATGTGTATATACAATGTATCATAATCCAAAGTGACACCTAATCTATCTATTTATGACCAGATCACAAAATATACAAATTCTTCGTCTCATTCACCGAATGTTCACACCTTTTCCTGAAGAACTATTGTAACAGTTGTATTTTACACTATTTACAGTTGTATAAAGTACCCCCAGAAATACATTTATTAAATCACCTAAGGCAAACATTGGATCTCTGAACTTGTAAGCTATCTGTAATCATGTCAAAGTTATGAGGTCTCATTGTCAGCCGCTTACAAATTGTACATACACTTCAGATTAATGTACAGTTACTAGGCCTTTGAAGAAGTGCATTTTATTTGTTGTTCTAACTTAAATATGTGACATAACAAGATACATGTATTTACAACGTGCTGCAGAAATGAATACAGACCCATTGTCTATAAATTGTATAGCTTTGGTCTCCTATTGAAGCGGGAAATATACATCAGAAATAGATTACGGCATCAAATTAAAAATACAAAGAAAGAAGAGATCGTATGTTCATGTCCTTTATGGAAAAAACGTCGAAAGACATACAAATCACTTAATTTGAACAACATTGAATACAAAAAGAATGTTGAAGAAGATGTTACATGTTCCCTTAAAGATTCCCCCTGTCTCTTTCCTAAAATTTGTAGAAAATCCAGACATTCTTCTGACCACAATCATAAAACATGGCCACAAACCTGGTTGGGGACCCGATACCCATATGACATGTTAAGTTTTCTAGACGCCTGATCAATGCTGGGGCTTCATATTTCAGTTCAGTATCGCTGTCTGGACTTTCCTCCCACAAAGTAACTGAAAACGACAAAAGCTCAACCAAAAGCCGGAAGCAAAGTCCATGTGCACACGGACTCGTGTGAATAGGTACTTAAGAGTACTTGGATCTAAAACCTCAAAATGAACACTTGCTAACATCGGGGGGATTCCTTCTATTTTACCTTGGTTTTAGTCAAGTTTGAAGATACCAAAAAGGGGCAATCAGAGGCGTAGGAGTTTTCCGGAAAGTGTGTGTGGGGAGGGGGGGGGGGGGGGGGGGCAGAGGTCTGGAAAGTGGGGGTAAACTTCAGGAAAGGACCGGAATGTGGGGAGATGCTTCCAAAACTGACAAGCAAAAGTAATTTGGCTTCAAAGCACACCCTCTGCCTCTCGTTCCATAGAACATGTTTAGCCCTGTGCCCCTTGACCCCTTCCGCGTCTTCTACGCCCCTGACAATACAATGACCAAAATAAAATAAAAATGCAAAAATATTATCAATGGTGGACAAAAAAAAAACACTACACAGAAAAATAAAGATTGAGAAAAACGAATCCACTAAAACTGAGGTGAACTCTTCCGGGACATTTGAACAAACTAGGTCAAACAACCAGTAATACATTTACGCTGAGTAATAAAAGTGAAAAAATGAAAATAATACAGATATTTATTTATACTGAAGATCCTGTTATGACAAATCTATTGCCGATTTAAACCTACTAATATTTATTACCAAGATGAGTTACACTATCACGTACATGTAACATTTAAATTTAAAGATTTTATAAGACCCCCCCTCCCCCCCCCCCCCTCTCAATTAAGAAAAAAGAAACACGGGAACAAAACCCTAAATAGCATATTTCAATTATTACAACCACACTGTGTATCATCTGTACACGGGAAATAGCTACCATGGAATGGGCGATAATATTTTACATTCATAACAGGTAAGAAATAATAGTTACTAATAATAATCTATTAATAATTAATAACATGGCGTTTATTATAGGTCCGGGAATAGTATTTCGTGACATTTAACGAACACTTTACAAGATCAGTCCTGTAATTGATTAAAAATCGAAACATGTGTGTCACTAGTACTTACGAAACTTGTTCATTCCTGACATTTAAAGATAATTCTAAGAGTAGCTAATACATTTGTCAATAATAAACTACGGATATATGGTTCAATCAACATAAACAACCAAGTGCGACCGGAAATTGATTTCATTTTTGCATCATTAAAGAGAAATCGGATACTTTTTACGATCAGTAGCTATAACCCGTACACAAACACATTATTTTCGGCTAAAATCCGTACACTAACGTCGATATTAATGTTGTTATAATTCCAAATCTAATTAACAGTGTATCAAAGGGGATATAAGTTCAGATGTTTCGTCACTAAATTTTACTTTTCCAGTTAGGTTTTACTCATGGACAGCGTCTTCATCATTTTATTTCGTAATTTTTTTGTGAGGGAAAGTTGTTTTCTGAAGTACTAGGTGAGCATTATCACGCATCAAACAATTTTAGCGAAGTTTCATTATTATATGAGCCCAAAAAGTATAAGCGGTATTTATCTGGAATCAGCCATATTAACAGTTTCAACGAAAACGTTGTGCTTTTGCAGTAAAACGACGACTTCTTACTTACTTTGTCAAGTTGACAACTTGTAAATCGGTGCGTTACGTTTCAGTAGTAGCTATTTCCTGTGTACAGATGATACACAGTGAACTATATGTCTGGGCCCGCTTGTTCAAAATATTGGATAAAGTTGTCCACTTGACAACTACTTATCCAGTGGACAGCTAGCCAGTGGATAAAATTGGTTGTTCAGAAGCAAAGACAATGGTTGGCTAGATATCCACTGGATAAAATTTTGTCCAGTGGACAACTCCCATAATTCTTTGCACTTCCTGTGTAAAAGCAATCCAGAACATAACCCGAATAATCCAGTCGTTATATTACGCTCCCGCTGGTCGCTACATTAACTGGAGGCTATCGGCCGATAGATTGGGCTGAATTATTCGAGTTATCCAAACCAAAAATAAAAAAAAGGGTCTATTAAGTTCAGCGACATTTCGAGTTATTTTTCAGGCAGTTCAATTTATTTGTTGCGATCTGAAAATGATCTATGACCAATCAGTTTGTTATCTTTGTGGTAAAAATATGAAGATATATTTATTTTACGGAAAACACAATTTTACAAAACTTTAGAAATTTTTTATTATGATCCAGTTCAATTATTGTACTTAATGATGTAGTGAAATGGAATCTTACAACATTAAAATCCAAATCGTGTTTTGGAAGATATGGAATCTATTGAAGTGGGCTTGCCTGAAATAAGGGATATTTTTGGGACTACGCGCTACTCCCTATACATGAAAATATCACGGTTTACAAAATATGTTGATTGGATCTTGGAACATTTAACGTACATGTCTTATAGGATCGGATATTTTCGCAGAAATCTACACACGTACACTGAATGACATTTTTCATACTGTTGTCAAAAACAAATAAAATAAATAATATTTATTTCCAACTTTTGCGAGACAGAAAAAAAGAATTATCAATTAAAATCGATCCCAAGTCTAAATCCAAAACAACAAACAGATCTAGTAAACAATTGTCCAGAACAAATGTCATCATTAGCCATTCTTCCACGTTTGAGATTAAAAAAGGGGGATGGTCGTCGGTCACGATTCATCAAAAGTATTTTTACTGATCAATTGAAGGCACGGTAAATAAATTCTTCTGATCACATTTTACAAAAATATGTAACCCAGTGTAATTGATAAGGTATTTTTTTGCCATTTCTACATACTACATTATTTTTATGTAACTAGTCGGGTCTATTTTGTCAACAATTGAACGGTGGATGTGTCCAGTAATTCATGTAATATTGACATCGGGTTGAGAGAGAGAAAAACAACAAAGAACAAACACAGAAGATCACATTGGAAAAAAAGGTTCATAAAAACGTAGACGAAAGGCGTATCATAAAGAATGTAAAATAAATATGACTGAAAAGGATTCACGGAAAATGTCCCCATCACGATTCACGGCAAAAAAAAAACAAGCAACAAAAATATTGGAGGAAGGAAAATTCACGAATACGGAAAACCAAAAGCACCCACCAATTTTTTTCAATTACACCTCTCTTTAATTTACTTGCACTGCGCAACAAATTAAATCCGAAATCAAATCTGATGGAATGCATGTTTTTTTCTCCTCAATTTTTTTGTATAGCATTTATTTATTTACATTTGTATTTAAAATCTGTCTATTTATCTTAGCTCCTGTTATGTGTAATCTATTTCCAAAAAGGGGAAATGCTATTTTTGAAATTGAATAGAGGAAAACTTCATGACAACAAACAAAAAATCTAATGTAATTTCAATTGGCGATCATATTTATCCACTGGACAAAACTTTATCCGTACCAAATTAGACTGGACAGAGTTAGTTGTCCAGTGGATAACTTTTGAACAACCACATTTATCCAGTGGACAGAAGTTGTCCAGGATAAATCATATTTGTTCCCGTGGATGGCGTTATCCATTGTTTTGAACAACCGGGCCCTGGTGTCCCTGACCTTTGTGTTGAATATAGGGTACGTTGAACTCTATACAAAGGTATTAACGAACGAGTTATTTTTTCGTCATGTTATTACCGCATTTATTTTAAATATGCCAGTCGTTCAAATTGTTAGTCATAGGCTTTGAGCGTGATATTTTAAAATACTATGAATAGTAAAACGGGTATGTTGTATAGGAGAATGTCCAAGTAACTCTCCATTCCTTAAAAATAATGGAGCCGAGGCCCATTGTTTTTAAGGAATGGAGAGATACAGGACATTCTCCAACTTAAAATCCACCCATTGTACTTTATTAATTTGATTAATTATTAATCTTGAAACCAAAAAAGTCTGTGTATAGTATCTAAAGTACAAAGTATTAAATTGTTTGCCCCTTGTGGGACCTTAAAAGTACAAAGAGAACAATAACTCTCCATTCCTTAAAAATAATAGAGAGTTTTGACAATATAGATTTACATCATAGGTGGATTTTAAAGCAATTTAAGTGTTAAAAAATTTGTGCTTACATTTTAAACATAACAAGAGATCTTTACCATCTAGAATTTTAAAGCCAAACTAGTGTAACTTAAAAAAACCCATGTACAAATCATTTTATGTGTGATCCCATACATAGTTTCGTTTTTATTTAAATGTTGTAATTTATCGTTTAAATAAGAAATACTTCACTAATGTTCAGTAGATAACCAAAAGTGAGCTTTAAAGTAACAAATAAATTTTGTCACATATTGCAAAATACAATTATAATTTTGTTCTGACATTAATCCTGATTATCTTTTACATTTTCAGTTACAAACCAGGTTGACTTCGAAAAAAACTGTGATGTACAAATGCAGGTATCAGACAGTACTATTGTTGAGGTTTTCGCTTACCCACAGGCCGGCGTTTTGCCAGAAACATCATCGTGTCAGGCTAAGTTTGTAGCGACTCCATCGGACAGAAAACTCAGAATTTATGTCCATGAATTTTTCCTTGGTCCTGGCGCTTGTGGACATAAAATGAAAATATATGATGGTGATCGGTTTCAAAATGACCCGAAGGTTAGTTGATGAATTCTTTTAACAATATTTTTTGAAAACCATTCTTTCATTCAAAGCCGTTTTCATTTATACCAGGGGAAAACAATATAAGCCTAGTGTGCTGTTCACTCTCCTGAATAAAACATAAATAGATTTTGTTACAATACCAAAGTAAATAGTAGGAAGCCGGGGTCACTAATTTCAGGGGGTTATGGTTATGGTATTTAACGCCACTTTCAACAATATTTCAGTTATATCGTGGCGGTTCCTAATTTCAGACATAACGTGAAAAATCCTATACTACATAATGTATTTAATATTAGGCCCAGTTTTTCATGGACATATCTTGTTTGTTAGAAAGCTTAACTACCCAGAGGATGTCGATGAAACTCTCCGAGAAAACTAGTTGAAATTGCATTTAATGTTTTAACATCTTACTACAAAATGTAGTTAGGTTAAAGTTAGAAACAACACATTAATTTTACAGAGGGTTTGGACAATACGAACGTTTTTTGGTAGTTAAACATTGATGTATGATAACTTTGTGATGGATCGTCTACATTTGTCCATGAGCTCTAAGTGTAATTTCGTTTTTTCTCTCTCCGAAGTCACTGAAACATATTTTACTTATAAGTGGCGGTCCATTTTTATAGTTGGAGTAAACAGGAGAACCGAGAGTAAAGCATTGACCTGATGCAAGTGACTGACACACTTAAAAAAACAAAGGTGTTGTGTGGAATACACCTCGCACTGACTAGA